>CM065598.1:9465949-9495949 GCA_033119425.1 Bufotes viridis | reverse complement strand
TGGGGTTCCGATCCGTACTTCCGTTCTGCAAAAAAATAGAACTTGTATTTTTTTGCAGAATGGACGGATCACGGACCCATTCAAGTTGAATGGATCTGGATCCGTCCTGGCCACTGCACGGACATTGCCCATACATTAGGGACCGCAATTTGCCGTTCACGGAACGGAACCACAACGGCCGTGTGCAAGAGGCATAAGGGAAAGATCTGCTCCAGTTCTGTGTTTAGAGCCACACCTGGTTTTGGCTCAAAATCACTGATGGAAATCACTGACCAAACACTGACGTGTGAATGAGGCTTAAGGCTGAAGCCTTTATACCAGTAAAGGAGGTAGTTCAAGTTGTTAGCCCCCAATTTGC
Source organism: Bufotes viridis (assembly GCA_033119425.1). Lineage (NCBI taxonomy): Eukaryota > Metazoa > Chordata > Amphibia > Anura > Bufonidae > Bufotes > Bufotes viridis. The sequence continues at coordinate 9,495,591 of CM065598.1, read as the reverse complement.
ATGAGCCTCTTAATAAATTTTGTCTGCCAGTAAGGAAAAGATTTACCCCAAAATCAGTGCCATTTCCTCCTACTCCACATAATAACTGTGAGTTTGTTTCCTTTGATAACTGCATCCGCCGAAGGGAAGTTGCCAATTGCTGCGTGCGGGAGAAAGGTTGGTCCTCACTGGATGAAATTGTCACAAACCTTCAGCTGTGTGAACAGGTTTATGACCCCTTGATGGTAACTGGACAGTTCCCATCTGCTGACAGGAATTAAAACGTATTCTGTAGGCAACCTCCGGCACTCCAGCTGTTGTGAAACTACAACTCCCAGCATGCATACTTGCTCTGCTCTTCTCAGAACTCACATAGAAATGGATGGAGCATGCTGGGAATTGTAGTCTCGCAAGGTTGCTGATCCTTTTGTTGCAGAACTTTTCATTATGCAATGATTCAGCTTCATTGACCTAAATTCAGGCAATTCATGGTTCAGCTTCACGCCTTCTGCCGGCTATAGAGTCAAGGACTAGGATTAAGAGAAAATAGAGAACCACAGAGTCCTCCTGCTGGCTGTCAGTGAATAGACCATTGTAGAAATGTAAAGCGTTAAAAGCGAATAACCCCATGAACGTCGATGCGGTAAAGTTCTAGTGTCGCCCTCTACTGGTTAATTACTGAGGTTACAAGCTCCCACCCCCTGTATATGGAATGATGAATTGCAGATTTTTTGGCGGGGGAATATCTGACGCAGGCGTTCAGAGACGGAATTGATTAAATGAAGTAGTTAATCAGATTAAAATGACACCAAGCTGCTTACACAACAAGGTTATAGAACGACGCAATTATACGGAGAGTGGCTGGAGACGTGATCCTCAAGTAACATCACGCATTTCTGCCTACTGGATAAGAGGTGCCCAGAGTGCATGGTAGCCGCTTATCCCTCTATGTAGTATCACATGTTCCCCATTTAAATGACTTATTTTCTGTCCCTTTCTTTTTTCCCATGGAGCATTGCCTGTAAAAGAAGTCTCCATGTAACCCCTAGGTCTCTTCAATGATGGCGGTAACAGTTGAGGCTAGTCTCTGGCATCGTTCACATACACAGACGTTGCCTTCATTGGCCGCTGGTGGCGCTTCACTTATACTGCGGCATTGCTGGGCATTTACCTGGCAGTTCTCCTGATCCCAGCAGCAGGACCATCTATGATCATCTGTTTAGCAGGGCACCGCCAATACTGTAAGTGTTTTGCGGTCTGCAAAATTGCGAATCTGCAAAACACAGGTACGGGCTGTATGCGTTCCACATTTTGCGGAATACACACTGCCAGCCCCATATAGAAATGTCTACTCTTGTCCTCGATTGCGATTTTTGTAGGGCCACGGAATGGAACTACGTACTGTGTGCTGTCCGCATCTTTTTCAGCCCCATTGAAATGAATGGGTCTGCACCCGTTCTGCAAAATGTTGAATAAATGTGGTCGCGGGACTGCACCCTTACGGCTAGTCCGTGCTGGGCAAACACTGTAAGATAAAATTCTGAAAGGGACTTTAGCACCTTAAGGCCTCTTTCACACGGGCGTCACGTTTGACGCCAGGATAAGAGGCGGGTGCGTTGCCGGAAAATGCACGATTTTTCCGCGCATGTGCAAACTTTTGTAATGCGTTTTGCACGTGCGTGTGAGAAATCGGCATGTTTGGTACCCAGACCCGAAGCCGGACTTCATCACTGAAGTCCGGTTTCGGGTTGAGTATTCTATAGATTTTATTATTTTCCCTTATACCATGGTTATAAGGGAAAATAATAGCATTCTCAATACAAAATGCTTAGTAAAATGTGGATTAAGGGGTGGGTTACAAATAAAAAACTTAACTTGCCTTATCCACTTGATCGCGTAGTTGCGATCTCTCTTCTCTTCTTCATTCATTAGCTGCCGTCTAAAGGACCTGTGATGAGGTCACTGAGCTCATCACATGGTCCAATCACATGGTCCGTCACCATGTGATTGGACCATGTGATGTGACGTCATCATAGGTCCTTTAGATGGCTGCGAATGCTTGAAGAAGACAGAAGAGATCGCAACTATGCGATCAAGTGGATAAGGTGAGTTAATTTTTTTTTTATTTTTAACCCCTTCATCTTCATTTTACACAGCATTCTTTATTGAGAATGCTATTATTTTCCCTTATAACCATGTTATAGCGAAAATAATAAAGATCGGGTCACGTCTCTTAGGAACCATGCAGGAAAATCGCACTGCATCCGCACTTGATTGCAGATGCGATTTTCCCGCAGCCCCATTCACTTCTATGGGGCCTGTGTTGCGTGAAAAACGTAAAATATAGAGCATGCTGCGATTTTCACGCAACGCAGGAGTGATGCGTGAAAATCACCGCTCATGTGCACAGCCTCATAGAAATGAATGGGTCCGGATTCAGTGCCGGTGCAATGCGTCCGCCTCACGCATTGCACCCGCGCGGAAATCACGCCCGTGTGAAAGGGGCCTAAATATTTATGGCACCTAGAAAATATCTGATAGATGACGGTTCCTCCTCCTCCTGCCGTGGGGCGCTGCTCAGCTCTTCCTGTGACTCTCGTAAAAGTGAGTGGACACAGCCGTGGCCATGCATTTCCCCCTCTCCATTTATTCCCCAACTGAATGAAGCGTTCATCTTTCCAGACTGATTAGGAGTCGGGAAATCATGTTCTGGAGATAGGTGTAGGTCCGAGAGGAAGGACCGGCATCTATCCTGTGGATAGGTCATAAATGTGTAAGGTTGGAATACCCCTTTAATGGAATTATCCCATCTGGTGGTTGAGAAATGTGGTATCATCTGTGTACATTCTGGCTAATACAGGGGTCTATGGATAGGGGTGCTCCTAATGAGACCACAGGTATCTGGGGGGGCCCCAGAGGGTTCCACTTGCAGTGTTTTTGGAGCAGGCGAGGCAGCAGGCGTTGCCATCATCCAGCTGTCTGCAGACATTATGGACACAAGCCTTATAGCGGTGTAATAGATGGGTTCTGATGAGACCATACACCACCTGCGCACATTTACATTATTGCGCCGACCTGCGAATTTGATGGATATTTATTGCTCCTTGACATTTAAGGAAGACACAATATAAAACATTCGGGCTGGAGAAGCGGAACATTATTCAGCTTCATTTAACTTTGTTGCCCGCAGCACATCACCGCGCTTTGTAAAACTGTCCAACTTTTAGGGAAAAATGCTGCAATTTATATGTCAATTATGTCATAAAATTCCGTCAGGATCTCCGAGTATGATTGGGCTGTTTGGTGTAAAAGTCCTGCTAAATATTTACAATGCGGTTTTTACCACCACCATCTAAACCTGACCTGAAAGGAGCGGCCGCGTTCACAGCTCTCATCATAGATTCTACACAATGAATCACTGCAGCGGCTTAAAGGCAAGAGTCTCAGGATCTCCGAACTCCTGTGTTTATTAGTATTATCCTTCACCTGGAAGGATCCGGCGCCTACAGCTCTGAAGCCGGGACCATAAATGGGAGGATTAAAGGGGAGAAGAAGAAGCCCCGGCACTTAATGTCTTCAGAAATAATCCAGTGTTTATTTACCAAACAAGCGACGTTTCGACTCGTGTGAGTCTTTATCACGCTCGATGACATACAACAATACGTGAGGACATATATATACCCAAACAGCACAAAGTAAAAGGGGTCTACAACCACCTCCAGGGGTAGGCTCCACCCTAAATCCCATAAACAGTATTTTTAACCCTACAGTATGTGAGTACTACCAAACAATTGTGCTATAAACAACACTGTGATATCAGTGGGATTAAATAGAAGAAAGGGAACATCATGTGTACCTAATATCATGGGGTTGGTCAGCTCTGCAAAAGAAACGTGTGGCGTCTATGCTACTGGTCTGCGCATGTGTGCCTCCCGGAGGTGCATCGGGCAGCCTCAGTAGCACATGGGTAACCGGTACTGCGCAGGTCCTCACTAGCGGCCATACCTTCTAAGAGGTACCTATTTCCGATTTATCTGAAGAGTTCGTATTGCAAGCGGGAGAATTTCCGGTTACATGTTTTTAGCGTTCCGTCACCTAGCAACTAAATCCCGTGCATTTCTAGAATGTATAGTTAAACGGGAGGCAGACGCTCCGCAATGTCAGTCCTGCCGGCACCGCCGCCTTATGGACCTACTGAGAAGTCACAGTGCGTATCGATGTCTTACCTAGGTATGCATTCGCGGATTAAAGGGATTATCTGACAGTAAAAGGAGAGGTCTGTTTTCTCTGAAATTTCAGTATTATAGTAGCAGTGGCGTACCCCATAGTAGTATTGCCCTCATTGTACAACCTTCACAGTAGTTTTGTACAGATGTGCCCCCTCACAGTAGTTATGCCCTCTCTGTGCCCCTTTCACAGTAATAATCCCCATTGTGCCCCTTCACAGTAATAATCCCCATTGTGCCCCTTCATAGTAATAATCCCCATTGTGCCCCCAATAATAGTAATAATCCTCATTGTGCCCCCTTCACAGGAATAATCCCCATTGTGCCCCCTTAATAGTAATAATCCCCATTGTGCCCCCTTCACAGTAATAATCCCCATTGTGCCCCCTTCACAGTAATAATCCCCATTGTGCCCCTTCATAGTAATAATCCCCATTGTGCCCCCTTAATACTAATAATCCTCATTGTGCCCCCTTCACAGGAATAATCCCCATTGTGCCCCCTTAATACTAATAATCCTCATTGTGCCCCCTTCACAGGAATAATCCCCATTGTGCCCCCTTAATAGTAATAATCCTCATTGTGCCCCCTTCACAGGAATAATCCCCATTGTGCCCCCTTAATAGTAATAATCCCCATTGTGCCCCCTTCACAGTAGTAATCTCTATTGTGTCACTTCACAGTAATAATTCCCATTGTGCCTCCTTTATAGTAATAATGCCCACTGTGCCCCCTTCATAGTAATGCCTCTTCTCAGTAATAATGCCTATTGTGCCCCCTAATAGTAGTAATTCCCTCTGTGCCCCCTCCATAGTAGAAATCCCCATTGTGCCTCCTTCACAGTAATAATGCCCATTGTGCCCCCTTCATAGTAATAATCCCCATTGTGTACCCTTCACAGTAATAATCCCCATTGTGCCCCCTTCATAGTAATAATCCCCATTGTGCCCCCTTAATAGTAATAATCCTCATTGTGCCCCCTTAATAGTAATAATTCCCATTGTGCCCCCTTCACAGGAATAATCCCCATTGTGCCCCCTTCACAGTAGTAATCTCCATTGTGTCACTTCACAGTAATAATTCCCATTGTGCCTCCTTTATAGTAATAATGCCCACTGTGCCCCTTTCATAGTAATGCCTCTTCACAGTAATAATGCCTATTGTGCCCCCTAATAGTAGTAATTCCCTCTGTGCCCCCTCCATAGTAGAAATCCCCATTGTGCCCCCTTCACAGTAATAATGCCCACTGTGCCTCCTTCATTGTAGTAATGCCCTCTGGCTCTGTGCCCCCTTCATAGCAGAAATGCCCATTGTGCCCTCTTCACATAGTAATGCCCTCTGTGCCCCCTCCATAGTAGTAATGCCCTCTGTGCCCCAAGCTGTTTGAAGAGAGGGCAGCGCTCATATGAGCTCTCCATAGCATTTGCAGTGATGAGCAGGTAAACAGAGCAGAGAAGGCAGTGCTTGTATGAAGAAAAAAAAGTGGACAACCCCTTAAAAGACATACTAGGAAAACGTTACATACAGAGCTACAGAACATCCAGGGTCATACAGCGCCACATACCTCTTACATCCAGGGTCATACAGCGCCCCATACCTCTTACATCCCGGGTCATACAGCGCCCCATAGCTCTTACATCCAGGGTCATACACCGCCCCATACTTCTTACATCCCGGGTCATACATGCCCTCTTACATCCAGGGTCATACAGCGCCACATACCTCTTACATCCAGGGTCATACAGCGCCCCATACCTCTTACATCCAGGGTCATACAGCGCCCCATACCTCTTAAATCCCGGGTCATACAGCACCACATACCTCTTACATCCAGGGCCATACAGCGCCACATACCTCTTACATCCAGGGCCATAGAGCGCCACATACCTCTTACATCCAGTGACTTCTCTTCTCTGATGTAGATATTCTCTTTCCTCTTCTTCTCCTTTTAGACCAGACCACCATGGTGATTTCTTTCAGGCGCTCCTTGTCTCTGCAGAGTTTAACAAACGGACATCTTACTTTCCTACTTTTCCAACGTACTCCCACCTTCTCAACACCCCATCCTGCCACCCCCAATACCGTGTCCACTGTGCCCCCCAATCATTTTCTGCAGAAACAGTCTCCCTGAAAATACTGGAACCACACAGAGTGCGTCAGTACAAAAACACTCTTTTATATTGTGCGCTAGTATTAAAAAAAACAAATTCCTTTCAGATCAGACCCCCATATAAAACCCTAAATGCGATCCCCTAATCTCAGACCAAACCCCCTTTAGACCTTTATGTCAGACCCCATATAAGACCCCAGTTTTAGACCTCAGATCAGACCCCCATTAAACCTCCATGTAAGACCCCGACCCAATATCAGACCTCAGAAAAGACCCCCATTAGACCTCCAGACCCCCAATAGACCTCCAGACCCCCAATCAGACCCCCATTAGACCTCCAGACCCCCCAGTAAGACCTGCACACCCCCAGTTAGACCTTCAGACCGCCCCCAGTCAGATCTCCAGACCCCCTTTAGACCTCCATATCAGACTTCACATCAGACTGTAAAATAATAAAGTAACTTACCTCTCCTGCCGCCACTCTCCCTGTCCTGGCTGTCTTCTCTTCTCAGGGCCCACGCTGCAGTTAGTTATATACTTAGTACATAGGAGCAGTATTATAGTAGTTAAATTCTTGTACATAGGAGCAGTATTATAGTAGTTATATTCTTGTACATAGGAGCAGTATTATAGTAGTTATATTCTTGTACATAGGAGCAGTATTATAGTAGTTATATTCTTGTACATAGGAGCAGTATTATAGCAGTTATATTCTTGTACATAGGAGCAGTATTATAGTCATTATATTCATGTACATAGGAGCAGTATTATAGTAGTTATATTCTTGTACATAGAAGCAGTATTATAGTAGTTATATTCTTGTACATAGGAGGCAGTATTATAGTAGTTATATTCTTGTACATAGGAGGCAGTATTATAGTAGTTATATTCCTGTACATAGGAGCAGTCTTATAGTAGTTATATTCTTGTACATAGGAGCAGTATTATAGTAGTTATATTCTTGTACATAGGAGCAGTATTATAGTAGTTATATTTTAGTACATAGGAGGCAGTATTATAGTATTTATATTCTTGTACATAGGAGGCAGTATTATAGTAGTTATATTCTTATACATAGAAGGTAGTATTATAGTAGTTATATTTTAGTACATAGGAGGCAGTATTATAGTATTTATATTCTTGTACATAGGAGCAGTATTATAGTAGTTATATTATTGTACATAGGAGCAGTATTATAGTAGTTATATTCCTGTACATAGGAGCAGTATTACAGTAGTTATATTCTTGTATATAGGAGCAGTATTATAGTAGTTATATTCTTCTACATAGGAGCAGTATTATAGCAGTTATATTCTTGTACATGGAGGCAGTATTATAGTAGTTATATTCTTGTACATAGGAGCAGTATTATAGTAGTTATATTCTTGTACATAGGAGCAGTATTATAGTAGTTATATTCTTGTACATAGGAGCAGTATTATAGTAGTTATATTCTTGTACATAGGAGCAGTATTATAGTAGTTATATTCCTGTATATAGGAGGCAGTATCATAGTAGTTATATTCTTGTATATAGGAGGCAGTATCATAGTGGTTATATTCTTGTATATAGGAGCAGTATTATAGTAGTTATATTCTTCTACATAGGAGCAGTATTATAGCAGTTATATTCTTGTACATGGAGGCAGTATTATAGTAGTTATATTCTTGTATATAGGGGCAGTATTATGGTAGTTATATTATTGTACATAGGAGCAGTATTATAGTAGTTATGTTCTTGTAAGTAGGAGGCAGTATTATAGTAGTTATATTCTTGTACATAGGAGGCAGTATTATAGTAGTTATATTCTTGTACATAGGAGCAGTATTATAGTAGTTATATTCTTGTACATAGAAGCAGTATTATAGTAGTTATATTCTTGTACATAGGAGGCAGTATTATAGCAGTTATATTCTTGTACATAGGAGTAGTATTATAGTAGTTATATTCTTGTACATAGGAGAAGTATTATAGTAGTTATATTCTTGTACATAGGAACAGTATTATAGCAGTTATATTCTTGTACATAGGAGCAGTATTATAGTAGTTATATTCTTGTACATAGAAGCAGTATTATAGTAGTTATATTCTTGTACCTAGGAGCAGTATTATAGTAGTTATATTCTTGTACATAGGAGCAGTATTATAGTAGTTATATTCTTGTACATAGGAGCAGTATTATAGGAGTTATATTCTTGTACATAGGAGCAGTATTATAGCAGTTATATTCTTATACATAGGAGCAGTATTATAGTAGTAGTAATCTGTTTCACAGGGAGTAGTATAATAGTAAAAAAAAAATCAGTGAATATAATGCTCTCATTTTGTGTAGTAACTGTGGATAAGATTTTTCCCCCGTCCTTTTGTTGGACAGCCTTGGGTACCTGTTATTCACCTTTCAGACTTGTATGTCATCTCATTCTTGTATATATTATCATCTTTCTTTGCAGTTAAGTTCCTTATGTGTCACCGTCCTCCATCAGTCAGATGCCAAGTGGCAGTTGCTATAGCAACCTGTCATCTATCACCTCTTGCGGTCATTATTATGGTGCTAGAGATCAAAATAATAGAAAAATCAACGTTAATAAAGACCTTGTGAAGAAAATTCAGTTATCCAGCACTTATTCCCATTACAGTGTTACACTGGGATAAAGATACTCGATGGACCGTAACATTACGCAACATAGGTTTAAAAAACAAAAGTAGGCTTTTCAAATAGATTTAAAAAAATGCTTTTTGAATCCATATTACAGAATATTGTAATGAAATAATGTCTGCCTCCTTTGCAAAACTTTGGTCCAGCACAGTCCATATCACTATATACAAGAAGATGTATAACTTATACCAGCTGTACATATATAATTATATACAGGAGATGCCCAGGTTATACCAGCTGTACATATATAATTATATACAGGAGATACCCGGGTTATACCAGCATGGTCCATATCACTATATACAAGAAGATGTATAACTTATACCAGCTGTACATATATAATTATATACAGGAGATACCCAGGTTATACCAGCAGGGTCCATATCACTATATACAAGAAGATATATAACTTATACCAGCTGTACATATATAATTATATACAGGAGATGCCCAGGTTATACCAGCTGTACATATATAATTATATACAGGAGATACCCAGGTTATACCAGCAGGGTCCATATCACTATATACAAGAAGATATATAACTTATACCAGCTGTACATATATAATTATATACAGGAGATGCCCAGGTTATACCAGCTGTACATATATAATTATATACAGGAGATACCCAGGTTATACCAGCTGTACATATATAATTATATACAGGAGATACCCAGGTTATACCAGCTGTACATATATAATTATATACAGGAGATGCCCAGGTTATACCAGCTGTACATATATAATTATATACAGGATATACCCAGGTTATACCGGCTGTACATATATAATTATATACAGGAGATGCCCAGGTTATACCAGCTGTACATATATAACTATATACAGGAGATACCCAGGTTATACCGGCTGTACATATATAATTATATACAGGAGATGCCCAGGTTATACCGGCTGTACATATATAACTATATACAGGAGATACCCAGGTTATACCGGCTGTACATATTTAATTATATACAGGAGATGCCCAGGTTATACCGGCTGTACATATATAATTATATACAGGAGATGCCCAGGTTATACCAGCTGTACATATATAATTATATACAGGAGATGCCCAGGTTATACCAGCTGTACATATATAATTATATACAGGAGATGCCCAGGTTATACCAGCTGTACATATATAATTATATACAGGAGATGCCCAGGTTATACCGGCTGTACATATATAACTATATACAGGAGATACCCAGGTTATACCAGCTGTACATATTTAATTATATACAGGAGATGCCCAGGTTATACTGGCTGTACATATATAATTATATACAGGAGATGCCCAGGTTATACCGGCTGTACATATATAATTATATACAGGAGATGCCCAGGTTATACCAGCTGTACATATATAATTATATACAGGAGATGCCCAGGTTATACCAGCTGTACATATATAATTATATACAGGAGATACCCAGGTTATACCAGCTGTACATATATAACTATATACAGGAGATGCCCAGGTTATACCAGCTGTACATATAGAATTATATACAGGAGATACCCAGGTTATACCAGCTGTACATATAGAATTATATACAGGAGATACCCAGGTTATACCGGCTGTACATATATAACTATATACAGGAGATACCCAGGTTATACCAGCTGTACATATAGAATTATATACAGGAGATACCCAGGTTATACCAGCTGTACATATAGAATTATATACAGGAGACGCCCAGGTTATACCAGCTGTACATTAATAACTATATACAGGAGATACCCAGGTTATACCAGCATGCTCCATATCACTATATACAATTGTGTTCAAAATTATTCAACCCCCACTGAAATTGAGTGTTTTGCCCAGTTTGACATTGATTTTGATCAGACAAATATAACATAACATTTATAATGAAATCACCACAAATGTCTTTTCTGTGCTCACATCATTATCAGTTTTATTCAACCCCCAAGTGACATTCAATCTCAGTACTTAGTACAACATCCTTTTCCAGGTATAACAGCTTTTACACGTGAAGCATAGCCTGACACAAGTGTCTTGCAGCGATCTACGGGTATCTTCGCCCGTTCTTCATGGTAAAAGCCTCCAGTTCAGTCACATTCTTAGGCCGCGCGCTGCAGCTGCTTTCTTTAAGTCCCACCAGAGGTTCTCAATCGGATGTAAGTCTGGTGACTGCGATGGCCACTTCACAATGTTCCGGCCTTTAATCTGCAGCCATGCTGTAGTGGACTTGGAGCTATGCTTGGGATCATTGTCCTGTATAAAGGTCCAACGTCTCCCAAGCCTCAGGTTTGTGACGGACTGCATCACATTTTCATCCAATATCTCCTGGTACTGAAGAGAATTCATGGTACCTTGCACACGCTGAAGCTTCCCTGTACCTGTAGAAGCAAAACAGCCCCAAAGCATGATTGACCCCCGCCATGCTTCACAGTAGGCATGGCGTTCTTTTCTTCATAGGCCTCCTCCAAACATAGCGTTGATCCATGGGCCCAAACCGTTCTAATTTTGTTTCATCAGTCCACAGAACACTATCCCAAAACTTTTGTGGTTTGTCCACATGACTTTTGGCATACTGCAGTCGACTCTTCTTATTCTTTGGAGACAGCAAGGGAGCTGGGAGTTCTGGCATGGAGGCCTTCATTACCCAGTGTGCGCCTTATTGTCTGAGCTGAAACTTCAGTACCCGCATCTGACAAATCTTTTTTCAGTTTCTCAGTAGTCACACGGGGACTTTTCTCCACTTTGCGCTTCAGGTAGCGCACAGCATCTTCTTTCTGCCACGACCAGGTAGCGTTTCAACAGTGCCCTTTGCCTTGAATTTGCGAATGATGCTTCCTATGGTGTCTCTTGGTATGTGTAACATCTCTGCAATCTTCTTATAGCCATTGCCCTTCCTGTGAAGAGAAATCACCTCTTCTCTTGTCTTCCTGGACCATTCTCCTGACTTCACCATGTCTGTAAACACACCAGTAAATGTCTAGAAGGAGCCGAGTATCACAGTCATTTTACATCTGCCTAATTGGGGCTTATTCTGCTTGATTTCTGCACCTTGACATCCACAGGGGTTCTCAATACCTGATCGAAAACACTTGAATGAACCTCTGTTCTTAAGAGCGGTCGTCTTTAAGGGGTTGAATAATTGTGTCAATGAAGAAATCACAAAAAAAACATTTAATACTGTATTACAAAAACAATTGCTGTCATTTTAGTTGCATTTGGTTCTGTAAAAAGCCCTTGTAAGATTTCATTCTGAACAGAATTACAAATGTACACTAAATTCCCTAAAACCCTTTACAGCATTGGGGGTTGAATAATTTTGAGCACAACTGTACAAGAAGATGTATAACTTATACCAGCTGTACATATATAATTATATACAGGAGATACCCAGGTTATACCAGCAGGGTCCATATCACTATATACAAGAAGATATATAACTTATACCAGCTGTACATATATAATTATATACAGGAGATACCCAGGTTATACCAGCTGTACATATATAATTATATACAGGAGATGCCCAGGTTATACCAGGATGGTCCATATCACTATATACAGGAGATGCCCAGGTTATACCAGCTGTACATATATAATTATATACAGGAGATACCCAGGTTATACCAGCTGTACATATATAATTATATACAGGAGATACCCAGGTTATACCAGCTGTACATATATAATTATATACAGGAGATGCCCAGGTTATACCAGCTGTACATATATAACTATATACAGGAGATGCCCAGGTTATACCAGCTGTACATATATAATTATATACAGGAGATACCCAGGTTATACCAGCTGTACATATATAATTATATACAGGAGATGCCCAGGTTATACCAGCTGTACATATATAATTATATACAGGAGATACCCAGGTTATACCAGCTGTACATATATAATTATATACAGGAGATGCCCAGGTTATACCAGCTGTACATATATAATTATATACAGGAGATACCCAGGTTATACCAGGATGGTCCATATCACTATATACAGGAGATGCCCAGGTTATACCAGCTGTACATATATAATTATATACAGGAGATACCCAGGTTATACCAGCTGTACATATATAATTATATACAGGAGATACCCAGGTTATACCAGCTGTACATATATAATTATATACAGGAGATGCCCAGGTTATACCAGCTGTACATATATAATTATATACAGGAGATACCCAGGTTATACCAGCTGTACATATATAATTATATACAGGAGATACCCAAGTTATACCAGCTGTACATATATAATTATATACAGGAGATACCCAGGTTATACCAGCTGTACATATATAATTATATACAGGAGATGCCCAGGTTATACCAGCTGTACATATATAATTATATACAGGAGATGCCCAGGTTATACCAGCTGTACATATATAACTATATACAGGAGATACCCAGGTTATACCAGCTGTACATATATAATTATATACTGGAGATACCCAGGTTATACCAGCTGTACATATATAATTATATACAGGAGATGCCCAGGTTATACCAGCTGTACATATATTATTATATACAGGAGATGCCCAGGTTATACCAGCATGTTCCATAAAAATAGATATTATGTAAAAAGTCTGATCTGTACCTTTTCTTCAGAATGTTATTCAGATACAAATAATGCCTTTTACCTCCTGCTTTGCTGCTTGGACGGACAGTTGACTACCTGAGCTTTCTAGTAGTGGAGGAGACTCGAGCCCACGGAGTGTTCGGCCAATCACCGCCGAGTGCCGGGCATGCTCGCTCAACACTATTTGTTACTTTTACATTTCTTGCTTAAACTGCAGTTTTACGCCCGGCCATACGTTGCGCTGTAGTGAAACACTTGCATTCAGACTGGGGTAAAGAAAACACTCTCTAGTGACACCTAATGGTGGAAATGATTATTGCATGCCCCTTGTGACCACACACTTGCCATTCCGCTGAGTTTTCACCCAGAAAGCACGGATTTCCTGCTGGTTTTGGTTGCTAATTTGTGCGTGATACCTCTGTTAGTTTAAATGCAGCTCCGAGCATTGAACATCATGTTTTATTCCCCATTAAATGGCCTTGTATTGTGCAGTGTGCCTTGTGCAGAACTGTTCCACATCCCACAGCAGCCGGCATTGTAGTAATCTGTATTCCGCTCCTCTTTCACGTATGCATTCATTCCTGTCAGCAGTCCTAGAGGGCATGTTGCATTATGAACAGACCGAATAATGTATGTTGTTTATATTCACAAAGACAGACCTTTCTGGTGTTCTGCGCGGTGCCCAACTTGTGCTCCTATAAACCAAGTGTGAACTTTTCCTTTGGTCGCAATGACAGCTTAGATTGACTCCAGTAGATGTCTGTTGAGGAGAGGGTCCAGTCTCCTATGATCTATTTGCTTCATCGGGAGGATCCTGAGGGGATCATCATTGTCTGTCATTTCAGTCTTGGATTTACTGTAGAACATGACCTCTATTTTCTATCATTTTGTTGTCATTGGCGGCCTGCACTAATCATTTTCAACACTAGATGCCACTGTAGAGTACTGCAGTGTTTTACCTACAGCACACCATCTGGTCAGGCATGGTATTGCAAGAAGTTTAATGTGAAAACATATGACTTGAGGATTTTTCATGATGCTTCTAGAAGATACATAGAGATACAGAATCCATTCACATGTTTTGGTAAATGTTTACCTTTATCGTAGAAGTTCTCTTGACCCCTCTCTTATACTGTCCCGTCTGTGTATATGACAGTCTTCTCTGCAATTTTGTTTTCTATTGTGAATCAGGAAGATCGGGATGATTGTAATAGGTCACTACATATAATTACCACTGGAAGCTGAAGAGCAGAAAGCCCTGCGGGATTGAGCTCAGTGGCTAATAGAAGGGATTCCAATCCCTGGGCCTTTCAGTATCTTAGCACATTCTAATTGTAACGGGGATGGGTGTGGACCCACTGTACCAACTAACCAGTTGAGTTTGGGCTAACTCTAAGGCTGGGTTCAGACTTGCGCGTTTTACAGCGCGTTCAAACGCGCTGTAAAACGCTCAACACATGAAAATCAATGCTTCCCTATGGCCCTGGTTCTCACTTGAGCATTTTACAGCGCGTTTGAACGCGCTGAAAAACGCCCTACGCTCAAAAAAGTTCTTGAGCTTCTTTGGGGCATTTTGTCGCGCGTATTGTGATTGACGCCAGAGTGGTCAATCACACGAATGCGCGTACAACACGCGTTTCCTATTGCCAAAAATGCGCTGTAATACGCACGACAGAAACGCGCGTATCAAATAAGCGAAAGTCTGAACCCAGCCTAAGGGCATTATCCTGGCAGTCAGGCTCGGACTGGCCCACAGGGGTACAGGGGAATCCCCCGGTGGGCCCCAGGGCAAAGTGGGCCCCTAGTCTCCCACCCCCTGCACAAGTGGCACATAACACAATTGACTTACTGTACTACATACATATACAGTGTACAGCACCTCCACCAGCCTATGTTCATATAAAAAAATTGTTAGATTATTTATTATATTTTAATGTATCCGTACGGTGGGCCCCCAAAATAAATTTTACTGGTGGGCCCTAGGTACCCCAGTCCGACACTGCTGGCAGTCCCCCTGTTTTCACCCTTTAATCCCTATGCAGGGATCTGGACTTCGCTGCAGGGAAGCTACAACGCTTCCCTTTATTGAGATGGTCCAGGTGTAGTTGGTAGCTGATCAATGCAGGTCAGAGAAACCAGTGTGAAGCATTGAGGGGTCAGGCCACATTCATAGGAGACATGCCGAGTTCAGGGCTGGCAGCAAGGGGTCAGTACAATAAACAGGCTAAAGTCAGGGCAAGTGGCAGAGAATCAGTCGATTGTCATGCACAAGGTACCCAGGCAGTCAGACAGAAATGTGCACCTTCACTGGGGAACTAGGAGCCTAAGCTCAGCCACTCTCCCACTAGGGAAGGTGCCTTAAAAACCCTGGGAGAGCTTGCCATAGGCCGGGGAAGAATTTGGATGTGCGCATGCTGGCCCTTTAAGAGGCCCCCTAGGCCAGTGATGGGCAACGTGCGGCTCTCCAGCTGTTGCTAAACTACAACTCCCACCATGCCCTGCAGTAGGCTGATAGCTATAGACAGGCTTTGCATGCTGGGAGTTGTAGTTCTGCAACAGCTGGAGAGCCGCACGTTGCCCATCACTGCCCTAGGCCATATGGAACAAGCGGGGAAGAGGATAGCAGGCCTAAGCCTGCAACAGAGGGTGAAGAAAGCAGCAGGCACATGGAGCCGGGCTTGCAGCATATGACAGAAGTGCAGGGCCAGGCAAGAGACCTGAGGCAGTGGTGGGCATGGGCTGTCATCACACTAATTGGGCACTGTAGCCGTCTGAACCAGGAGACCCTCCTTAAGGGACGACCAAACAGCCAGGTTTCCAATGAATTAAAAAACGTGAATTTGCATCTGTCCTAAATCCTAATACTTTCTCCTAATTTGGCTTCTAAAACTGCATTACGGAAACCTGACCACGTGACACTTAAGCATCCCTGTAAGCGAGCAGCAGACGTATTAACTTCTGAATTAATGTAATATTGCGTTTACTTTCATATTCATTGGTATTTTATTATTAATGAGGAAAATAGTCTCATTTCTTCAGGCACCTGTGTCTGGCAGCCGAGAGATCCTCTTCATCTAAATAGCGGCACAAATTTCATGCTTCATCTGGAATCAAAAATTACAAAAACTGCATCTCCGATATCATGGGGTGCACAAACATTGGGCACAGATGGGCACCTACTTTCACCAGAGCAGCAGGAACTATATAGTAAACTAATGCTAGCAACCAGTGTCAAGCAGCTGCTGCCAAGGCAAGTAAGATCACGGGGTGCGTCAAAAGAGGCGTTTGGTTATTTAATATGGAAAAGAAGACTGCTCAGGGCAACCTATTAAGGACCGTATTCATTTTGCGGTCCGCAAAAAACAAATCCGCCCCAAATACGGATGATGTCCTTGTGCATTTTGCGTAACGGAACAGCTGGCCCCTAATAGAACAGTCTTCACATTGTCATCAATGCAGACAATATTAGGTAAATTAGAGATGCTTAGCTACATTTTGCATAACATTATTTGTACCCGTCTGCCACATGTCAAGGCCCAGCATGCATGTGGAACCTACACTCCCTGAATTTTCTGATAGCCTTCATGGCACACAACAGGTAGAATTAAGTATTAGGTTCCCGCCTTACAGAGATCGCCTTGACGTGTGGCAGACGGGCCCAAATAATTTTATACAAAATGGATTTGCTAAGTATCTCTAATTTACTTAGTAAGTGTAGCATTAGCATTTGAATACTTTTTTCTACTTTATTTGGTTTGCAGAGTGCTGTTGCATTGTATTTTTTTTTTTCTCCAGACAATAATAGGACATGTTCTATCATTTTGCTGAACGGACAAATGGAAATGGAATGCATGCGGTGTAACTACGTTTTTTTGGCAGACCTATTGAAATGAATGCTTCCACATACGATCCGTCAAAAAAAAATGGAATGGACACGGAAAGAAAATAAGTTTGTGTGCATGAGGCCTTACTATGCACAGGATTGTAACCATGAAAAAAAGCATGCTGTAATCAACATAGAAGGGATTCTTTACTGTAAGAGCAGTGAGACTATAGAGCACTCTGCCAGAGGAGGTTGTCATGGTTGATTCATTAAAAGTTTAAAAGGGGCCCCCCTTTATGTGCACATCAACCACTGCTATGTGTACATAGCCCCCCTTTATGTGCACATCAACCACTGCTATGCGTACATGGCCCCCCATTATGTGCACATCAACCACTGCTATGTGTACATGGCCCCCCTTTATGCGCACATCAACCACTGCTATGTGTACATGGCCCCCCTTTATGTGCACATCAACCACTGCTATGTGTACATAGCCCCCCTTTATGTGCCCATCAACCACTGCTATGTGTACATGGCCCCCCTTTATGTGCACATCAACCACTGCTATGTGTACATAGCCCCCCTTTATGTGCACATCAACCACTGCTATGTGTACATAGCCCCCCTTTATGTGCCCATCAACCACTGCTATGTGTACATGGCCCCCCTTTATGTGCCCATCAACCACTGCTATGTGTACATGGCCCCCCTTTATGTGCCCATCAACCACTGCTATGTGTACATGGCCCCCCTTTATGTGCCCATCAACCACTGCTATGTGTACATGGCCCCCCTTTATGTGCACATCAACCACTGCTATGTGTACATAGCCCCCCTTTATGTGCCCATCAACCACTGCTATGTGTACATGGCCCCCCTTTATGTGCACATCAACCACTGCTATGTGTACATGGCCCCCCCTTTATGTGCACATCAACCACTGCTATGTGTACATGGCCCCCCTTTATGCGCACATCAACCACTGCTATGTGTACATGGCCCCCCTTTATGCGCACATCAACCACTGCTACATCTGTATGACCTCCCCCCACCCTCATCTGCACCGCACATGTCTCTGCTGTGACACGTTAACGTGTAGATGACTTTGTTCTCGTTGGAGTCCCACAGAGAAGGGAATAAAAGCTTCTGATGAAGCCAATTAAAAGCAAAAACTACAATGATATGTGGGGTGGGCAATCAGGATTTGTACGTGAAGCTCCTCCGCTCATCATATTATTTGGTGGCCAAGATATATTCACAGTGACATTTGGCTGAGAATATAAAGTATAAGCGCTGGAATGCACAGTGCAGAGCAGTGACCTCCAGCGCATAACTACAACTCCCAGCAACAGCTGGAGGATAACAGTTGGAGAGGGATCCGTGATGACGGAAGGAAGGCAGCCGAATAGAGGTTTTCCTCCGATCCTGGACTGGCAAAGAAAGGTCTAATGGCCTAATACTATTAGCCAGTGCTCTTCAACCTGCACTCTTACAGCTGTTGCAAAACTACAACTCCCAGCATAGCCTGACAGCCTGCTAGTGGCAACGTTCTGGGTAGTGATTTCATAATTCTTCTGTTTTCCAGACATACAGCTCCAAATCCTCTTCTTCCCCGCACACCATCATAAGACACACCTGTCTTCAGAGAGCTCCCCCTAGTGGTGGTTGCAGTACACTATCTACTGCAGCAGAACCCTCTAAAAATCAGTCATTTAGTATTTTTGCAAAGATTTGCAGTTTGGCATCCCACAGATGGAGTTGATGGATTACGGCAATTTTTTTTAGTGATGAGCACGCATTTCTGTAGAAGAGTGCAAGCGGCAATCCCTATGTATCAGCCACTGCCTATCCACACTAGTGATTAATGCCGCAGCATTCGATCCCTGCACCCTCAAAGTGCAGAATTCTTCCTATGTGACAATTACAAACTGCACATATTTTAGGGGAAGAGCAGAAATCCTGTGTATGGCCTGGTAATACACACATTGCTCATAGTAAATAATGCTCCGGTAATACCTCTGCACACGTATCACCGCTGCTACGCGTCGCATGCACACAGCCACGTTGACTACATATGCGCAGTCATGACTTACGTGGAAGCACTGATACTTGCATGTTGTGTGCTGCTGTATTTGTCATGGGCAATACTGTCTTCTAAGCTGCAGTATCTAAGGCATCATGGGCGATACTGTCTTCTAAGCTGCAGTATCTAAGCCATCATGGGTGATACTGTCTTCTAAGCTGCAGTAGCTAAGCCAATCATGTGTGATACTGTCTTCTAAGCTGCAGTATCTAAGCCATCATGGGTGATACTGTCTTCTAAGCCGCAGTATCTAAGCCATCATGGGTGATACTGTCTTCTAAGCTGCAGTAGCTAAGCCAATCATGTGTGATACTGTCTTCTAAGCTGCAGTATCTAAGCCATCATGGGTGATACTGTCTTCTAAGCTGCAGTATCTAAGCCATCATGGGTGATACTGTCTTCTAAGCTGCTGTATCTAAGCCTATAATTTGTGATACTGTCTTAATGTCTATGTACAGATTTGGGAGCATTTTTTTATTACTACATTCTACCAATTTTGGCCTAAAATCCTGTTTTTATTGTTTTTATTATGAAACAAACTTTCTCTACAGCTTTCACTTTCACTGCGTCTATAGACCATTTCTTCCGCCTTCTCGGTGAATCTGTCAGGGAGTCGCGTTGACGGCTCGGTCTGTAGCCCTTATCTCTGAACTCCTGACAGTTCATTCTTAAAGGGAACCCATCACCTGCCACTAAAACACCAGCATGAGGATTAGGGTCCCAAACTGTCCCCCACAAGAAAAGTACAACTATGGAATTTGGTGTATCATACAATGAACGTGCACCAAAAGCTACTGGAGAAGAGTCCCGGACTCTTCTCCCACTAGGTTCAGCTTTCATTTACTATTCTTTCTGGGATGGATGGGTTTGCTATAGGCAAATTTTGGGAGGCCAAAATCCCAGTTGCATAATGGCGTGCTGGTGGTCGAGTGGCCCCAAACTAAGTGACAGTTGTTGGGAAAGTACAGATCGAGGCGTCGGTGCAGCTCCCTGACAGATGAGCAATAATCGGCAGATGCCGTGAAAGTGACCGCTGTAGAGGAAAGACTGCTGTAAATAATAAAAATAATAATTATTATAATAAATGAGTAGAATGCAATAATTAAAAAAAAGTTGTCATTGCCTTTAAGGCAGCAGAGAGCCTTGCAGAGTCTTTGTTATTTAGCGTGATTCTCGGTGCTCACTTATTTGCGCTTGAGCCTCAAAAAAATTAGTTATGTAAATTATTTTCACGTTTTGAAATTACCATGAAGTACGAAACGCCGATTGCTTTAACGTTACGGAAGAGCAGCGCTGGCAGGGTTAATCCTGATTGCAGCCCGGCGCTTTGTACCTCGCGGCTGTGGAGTGGCCTCTTCTAAGTGACTAATCAATTCTTGTGTTCTTTTTAATTCTTAAAGGACCCACAACGCGACTGATAAAACCCACATATTCTTCCTTTTTTTTTTTTTTTTTTATGTTTTTGATCATAAATTTTCAGTAAATAATTTTTTTTTCTTTGCTCTTATCACAGCTCGGATGCTACGTCCCAGTCTACGAGCTGGAGGCTTCAATAATTGAACTCGCTGAGCGCAGCGTTCTCTCATCTGTAATATTCCTGAGCTGCTTTTTTTTTTTTTTTCCCAAACCAATTTTTCTGATTAAAACACAAACTTTTTTTTTTTTGCATAAAGAGGTTGAAGCGACCGCAATGGCGGCAACCGACGACAAGACGTGGAGTCCTGCAGCAGAGCGGGAGCCGTTATCTAAATTGGGTTTTGTGTTTGGAGCTGCAGACGGCGGAGATAACGGGACGTCTCTAAATTTACACAAGGAAAATTGGTTTTCTTTGAAGGAGCAGAAACCAAGAACATAAATGAATTATTAGGCCGAGAAGATCTTTGTTCTTAACCCTTTCTAGTGATTGGCTGGGGGGGGGCAAATACGCCCTTTTAGAACGGGGTTGGGGTGATATTTAAAGGGGTGTCCATTTTTGATAACTCTTGCTCATTTGACAGATTCTCTTCCCCCATCTACGACTGAACCATGGGGGTCCCGCGGCTTGGAGAATCTAACAGTCCTTTTTGGAGCTGCAATGGCAGACATTTTGGGGTTCACTAAATTAAAGGGACATGTATTTGCTCATTTCAGGGGAAATGCTTGATATAGGAGTGGCCATGTTGGTAGTCAACCAGTTTTATGTTCCTGCATTGGCATTTTATTATTATAATATGGGTTGAACAAGTTTTGTACAGATGTAGCAGTGTTGAGTTTGTCATTTGGCAATCGTATGTGTTATTCTTTTGCGACTTTATTGTGGTTTTACACAGAACTGCAGGACTGTCCACTGGTATCTGAGCGTCGTGAAATCTGTCCGTCATGACTGCTACCTTTTGGGGGCCTTTGGAGGTTCACCCATATTGGATAACCCCACTGCACAATGACAGGTCGGCTCTGCTGCGTCTGTAGTGTGAAGCTATGAAAATCCGTTGTGTGTGTAATTAAAGGGTTTCATCACCCAAGAGAAGAAAAGTTGTAATTTAGAGCCCCCAGAGTACAGTTGTATCCAGGTGCATGAGTGCCTGATGCTCCGACATTAATTAATGCTGAGAGCGTCTGATCTTTACCTGGCTGGCGGCCAAGAGGAGGGCTTGGGCGACCCTCTAGGCATCGGCCCACCGGAAACTTCCCTGTAGCCATTGCCACGGCTTTAGGCCCCATTCACACGTCCGCATTTTAGTCCGCATCTATTCCGCAATTCTGCAGAATAGATGCGGACCTAATCATTGTGAATGGGGCCGGACATGATGCGGAGAGCACACTATGTGCTCTCCGCTTCTGCATTTGCGGTGCCGAGGCCCCGAACTTCGGCCCCATGTCCTATTCTTGTCCGCAGCCTGCAGACAAGAATAGGCATCTCTATGGGGAGTGCCGGCATGGTGTGTTGTGGATCCGCAACACACTACGGACGTCTGAATGGGGCCTTACACTGCAATCACATCCAGAGCTGCATTCACAGTTCTATTTAGAGGGTGGAAGCTCTTATCTCTCTGCTGCCACCTGCTGTACAGAGCAGGCTTACACCAGATACTACTCATGGGTCTCTGGTTCCAGAACATATTGCATTGTAGTCTATTTGATAAGCTGCATTGATTGTGGCACCACAGAAGTTAGAGTGCTGGCCGATTACTAATAACCGTCTGCAGAATTCTAAATGCAGCTCTGGTGGTGGCTGGAGATCAGTTCTGGATAGGTGTTGGGGCTCTTTGGAGATGATAATCAATGTCTCTAATCCCCCATTGGCTATATTTATTGGTAGCCATCCTGTGTAAGCTGTGAACAGTAGTTCATAGGTTTTCATTACAGTAGGTATCTGAACATAAGAAGAAACTAAATAAAAAAAAGAAATGCCCCCATTGACTTCTATAGGGGAGTGCAGGGCGCATGCTCTGCGTCATGGGAGGGAAGAGTCGCTGAGATGTCTCCATCAACTATTATCAGTGGTGTGATCCTATGTTATCCAACCCCATGCTCTGATGATAATGAGATGACTGCTCACACTGCCCCCACAGTATGCAGGTCAAGCTGAAAAATAACGGGATGCAGCAGTCTATGGCAAGGGCTTAGCAAACAAAATACGTCTGGCGGCGCACTGTTATACATGCAGACAACAGCACTAGGGGTTATTTTGGGATAGTGTTTTTTTACCTACTATACATGAAAACTGGAAGCTCTTTGCGCACATTTTTGATCAAATGTGTCTCGAACCCATCTACCAACGTCAAGATGGTTCCTGCAGGTGGGTACCTACCTAACACTAACAGAAGTGCTAGTCTAAATGTTCTTGCAGTGCGTATGGAGGGTAGGTGCCTGCTTTAGATTAAGCACTCCCCACCCATCTTTATTGGATCCGGATGCAATGCGGTTTTCACGTAAGCCCCATACTGCGACTTTTTTCCCTGAATGCAGCAGTGAAGCATGAAAAACGCATGAGCACAGACCCATTGAAATAAATGCATCGCAGCCAGACGGAAAACTCGCTTGTGTGAAACCAGCCTTGGTGATCGGTGTGAGAACCGACGATACAGACCTGTTAGTGGTGTCGGGGTCAGAGAAGGAAAAAGTGGAAGGTCCTGACCGCGAGATGCTGTTCCATAGGGATCATTTCACATCATTTCTTTGTAACATTTGAGTTTCCACTTCTGGAGACTGGAGACTGACAGATCTGGTCTTCGGCAGCGTCTGTAATAAAACTTTTATGTAAGTTGGATAAATAAATAAACTGAGACTAGAGTCGTGCCGGAATCTCTCTACTTGAGTTATCTCCGCGCGCGGCAGATGGTGAGCTGCTTGGAAATGAGGAGAGGGAGCAAACAGGACTTTGTTGTGAGTCTCGTATGGAATGGCAAATTTCTCGGGAGGGAAGGTTGTCCTTTGTTTGGTAAATTAAGATTCTGGAAATGGAGACAAGGTACGTCTGATAGTCAGCCGGCCATGCGCTCATGAAATAATCAGCCGTATCCCCCCTTAGCATCCTACAGGAGAGTTTCTAGATACTGGAAGTCACAGTTCTTACATCTGTTTTTTTTGTTGTTCAAAATGTTTTGTCCTAAAAATGTGAATTTTTATTTTTTAATTAAGGAAAAATTGAAAATGCAATTGAATTAAGCAGAATAATTAGTATAGAATAATAAATATACAAAAATATAAATATATCAAAAATACATTTTTATAAAGTAAAAGAAAAGTTTAAAAAATGTGTGAAAATGAAAGGTTGTGGTCCTGTGGGAGCCCCTCCATTATACAGGAGTGCTCGATACTTATTATCGAATAGAAGTCTGTTACAAATATCATGCAAAATACTAAAATATGTATAAAAATGAATTTTCAAAAGGTGAAAAAATAGTGTAAAAAATTCTAAAATAAGATGATAGGGAAACGCTGGGGAGCAGAAAGTCGAATCAGTGTTGGCTATGAGAGTGGCCTAGATTTGTGCCATAATTTACACAATTTTACAATTACCCTTGTTAAGCCCCAACCACTGTTAAGAAAAACAGGGTAAAATGAGGGGCGCACCAAATTTTGCAACCTTTTTTTCCACCACAATTTGGACACACATCAATTAATAAATACTCCCCTCCTCTATTGTGACTGAAATCAACCAAACATTTAAAAAGGACCCCCATGAACCAAGGCTTACATCTCCGAGGGGAAACTGGCAACCAGCCCCAAGTAGGCTACAGAACGGAAGGATAGGGGGGCAAGTTAAATAATGTTGTGCTGGATATGTAGCAGAGCTGAATTTGCCATTTATCAATAGCCAGAAGTGTTGTCTGTGGTTTTCCATAAGATTTCTACTGCAGTGGGATCCCCAGCTGGTGTAAGACAAGACCCCAATTCCGCACACACCGCTTAGGTTATTAGTCTCCTAGTTCCGCTGTGGCAGGAGTAGCACTCGTGGATTCCTGCCTGATATTCTGCTCAGGTACAGCCAGGGATTAGAGGATATTGATGGAAGTGTCCCTTTAAATTTCGTCATTCCTTCCGCCCCTCGCCTTTCTCGCTTGACCCGCCGCCTCTAGAAACGATTGAATGGTGTCGAGGGTTAAATTAATTTTGTAATCTCTGCAGCGCTCTCCCTGCCCTGCGGTACACCGAGGCCTTTTAACTAAGCAGAATAAATCCGAATTCAATATTTCTCTGATTTATTCAGCTTTGATGTTTGTGTTTATGGATCGAGAGATGGAAATTCGCGGAAACTATCGACTGATCCGTGTGAAAATGATGACATTGCAGGATCTTCACTTTTTTTCTTTAATGTAGATTATGAGTAGCGGTGATTTTGTTTACATTGTTAAAGACTAATAAAGTTTTAAACTCTGAATATACCGTGACGTGCACCTCTTGTGCCAGAGGAGACATGTCGGCACCCATTTTGTTTCTGCAGAGCGAGTAAAGATGCTTATATCTGCCTGCTATTGAGAATTCGCCTCATTGATCGAAACGCTGTGTTGCCCATGACAACCAATCACAGCTCAGCTTGCGTTTTATTGTTTTTTTTAAGGGAAAGCTGCAATTTGATTGGTTGTTATAGACAACACAGAGTTCATAAATAAGACTCCCCCCACCCCAATACCCCCAGTATCCTTGAACATGTAACGGTGACATCCGAGGTGCCCCCCCAAATTAGTGGCGGCTGTGGTACCCGCCCCAGACCCAAAGCTAGTGACAGGTAGTGCCCCCGCCCTAAGCTAGTGACAGCAGCGGTGCCCCCCCCCCCTCCCCAGCTAGTAGCGCCTTCTCTCACCTGGGGCAGTCATGGTGCCATGCGTCCCAGCTGCCATCATCAAACCACCAGTGAATCCATTACTTATGGCAGGGGTGGAAACGCATAAAACGTCAGTCTTTAATAAATGACCCCCACTATGTTCATTTTGAATGTAAGAATATGAACGGCCCTGAAGTACAAAACTACCAATGAATGAAACTTTATTACAGCTTCTGGGAAGTAAATCTCATAATTTCACCTGCAGTTCAGGCTCGGTACATCACACACTGTTCACATTAACAAAAAGTTCCCCAGACGGTTTACTCTACTGTAGTCAGCCGTGCCCGTGGCCTGGGGATGGCAGACATGTCCCCCTCACTGTCAGCTTTATCACCTCCCTTTCCTGGGGGTGAAGGCAGAGGCTGAATAAAATATGGTGATGGCAGGGAGCGGACATGTCTGCGGTGACACATATCTGTCAGGATCCTGCTCTCAGGAGTCATATTGTATCCAGTTCAAAGACTTCAGGAAGTGTCTGATATGGAAGAAAAAATCTTAGCAAATCACTGGAAAGATGAAAAACAGTCTCTGTAGTAAAATAAATAGAGCAATAATTCTGATCAAGAAAGGACAATCACTTCTATCTACATCTGTCTTCTATACATTTTACTTTAAGTGCCCTGAATACTATAATACTCTCCCTCATATACAATATACCTGCTATAATACTGCTCCTATGTACAAGAATATAACTACTATAATACTGCCCCTATGTACAAGAATATAACTACTATAATACTGCTACCTATGTACAAGAATATAACTACTATAATACTGCCCCTATGTACAAGAATATAATCCTGTAATACTGCTCCTATGTACAGGAATATAACTACTATAATACTGCCCCTATGTACAAGAATATAACTGCTATAATACTGCTCCTATGTACAAGAATATAACTACTATAATACTGCTCCTATGCACAAGAATATAACTACTATAATACTGCCTCCTATATACAAGAATATAACTACCATAATACTGCTTCCTATGTGCAAGAATATAACTACCATAATACTGCTTCCTATGTACAAGAATATAACTACTATAATACTGCTCCTATGTACAAGAATATAACTACCATAATGCTGCCTCCTATGTACAAGAATATAACTACTATAATACTGCCTCCTACATACAAGAATATAACTACTATAATACTGCTCCTATGTACAGGAATATAACTACCATAATACTGCTCCTATGTACAAGAATATAACTACTAGAATACTGCCTCCTATGTACAAGAATATAACTACCATAATACTGCCTCCTATGTACAAGAATATAACTACCATAATACTGCCTCCTATGTACAAGAATATAACTACCATAATACTGCCTCCTATGTACTGTGGAGGTGACCTCTGTGTGTAAATACAGCTCTTCACCTCCACTGTGCAAGCAGCCGACTGTCGGGAAGGAACATGTAGATGCACCTTAACTCTTTGAATCTTCCTTTTGAGGATATGTGTGTAGATATATGAATTGCTGGTGATTGTTGTCCGCTGGTTGCAGATATGGGATTGCTGTGATTTCTTCCGTCCTCTTTAATCCTCTGGTAATGCAGGATTTAATTAATGCTGCTCTGCGATTGTGTTAAGCTCCATGTGGCGGTTTCCCTTTCATTAATAGGAATCTAAAGATAGAGCAGAAATCTCATTGTTATTGTTTTAGTCACAAAAATCCAACTAGGTAAAAGCAGATTACTGAAATGCGTGCATGGTGCCGCGATAAGCGCATTCCCAATGCCACTTTCTACCAGCCGCACAGATGTCCCCATAAGAAATGGCGTCTGTCTTGTTTACTTGCAATATTTTTGGAAAATCTTTTTACATAAAGCATGTTTTTCAGCTAATTTTTTAAAATATCTTTTTTTTTTTCTTAGAATTTATGAGCGAGTGATTGATCCTCCCGACAGCAACCTATCCCCCGGAAGCAGCTTATGGCTTGGACAGCGAAATAGGAAACATGGATTCTTCAAGGTAAGATGGTAGTCCAGGAATTTCTCCTACAATTTTTGTATACATAGCTCCTCCAAAGGTAAGTCTCTGTAGGTTGCCTCTACAGATGCATCGTATTGTAGCTCGGTGAAGAAGTGTATATTGATGTGGCCTCGCCGTATGTGGCGTTTCGAAATGTCAGCTTTATACAATCACGCATCTGTGAGAGAGCAGCCTCTATGCGCACTGAGGTGACTTGTTTAATCAGACATTCTCCACTTAGAGTTTAGGCATCAGACACCCAGGAGTTAATCAAGTAGCTTTTAATCCGGAGATTGTATTACAAGATGTGCAGGGAATCCAGATGGTAAAAGAATTATGCCAACAATATTCTCCTTGCTCAGAAAGTAGAGCACACACTAACAGCAATGCATGACTGGGAAAACAGGAAGTGGCTAGACTAAACTAACTAGAAGCTGAAACAGTGCGGGGAGGAGAAGAGAGGAGCATACCAATACACAATGCAAGATAGTAAAACAGAACACTCCCCGTCTGGTATCGGTAGATACCATTATATTTATATATATATATATATATATATATATATATATATATATACATACCACACACACACACACACACACACACACACACACACACACAATGGCATTGTATAAAATAACAATGAATAATGTCCATAAACCTGATGAATAAACAGGTGAATAATGTCCATAAACCTGAAAAGGAAACATGCAATGAACATTTATTCAAACCAAAAAAGGATCTGTCTTCAGTTTAGGCCATAGAGCTGGTACTGGAAGCAGGCTTAGAAGATGATGAGCCTCTTTCGTAGAAGGGATCTCAACCTGGAAGTTCAACATTTCAGTATTCTCTTGTATTTGAGGATCCTATAGTTTTCTTCTTGTTTCATGTACAAAATATAACTATAGTAAAGACCGACACAAAAGCAGAAGAGAAATGATGCTGATAAAGAAGATTCCATTGAGTCTCATGGACTTTGAGTTTCTAGAATCTTCTAGATTGGTAAATATGACATCTTCATCAGTTCCTGCCAACGATAGGAATGGAGTTTCTTCAGAGTGTCCAGTCTTCTGGGTGGTCCCCAGAGCCTCAATTTTTTCCCTAAAATGAGGAAAATTGGCTTCTATCTCACATATTTTAATTTTTTTGCCTTCTTATGGATCAACTTGCAGGATAACAGGCTGAAGTGATTGGACAGATGTCTTTTTTTTTCATTACATGTTCATGACTCCATCAGTTCTTTGGGCTTCGCAGTAATATTCTTCTCCCATGGGCTTGGTCTTCTCCCGTCCAGAGTAGAGTTAGCCATACAGAGTAGATGAATACCAACCTATTTTGGCACACTCAGCCGATGATTTAATGTGTATGGCTGGAGCGGTGCATGTGACCATGCCCATAGCCAGCCGGGTGTGAACAATGCCAGGACTAGAAGATAGAGAGAGCAGAGGGAAGAACCAGAGCGTCACGGAGGAGGTAAGTATGAAGCAGGAACTTGTTAAACAATCATTTTCCCCAGATACCCCCTTTAAGGTGACGCTTCTGACTGGTCATCTCTTTAAGAGGGTTCTCGGCACCTCTAAATTTTGTTGTCGTCTTTCGATTTTAGTGGGAGTTCCCCCCAAATTTGGTGGGATTGATGAAGTATCTAATTTTGTCTGCCTATAATTTCCAGAGTTTCAGATTTTCACCCTTTGGTCCTAAAGGTATTTGGTAGTCTTGTCTCCATATTTCCATAGACGTAATCAGTTCATTCAGCAGAGGTATTGGCCAGTTGGTGCCCAATCGTCTATCTTTGGGCCATCTTTCTGAAGTCTCCAGCTCCGATTGCTCGGTTAACGATGATGAAGGAGACTTCACTGTCCATCCT